>CM033629.1:31341003-31376003 GCA_019453435.1 Rhinogobius similis
TAATAACTGACCAATCAGGTGCTTCCTTTTCCAGGGGCCGTTTTCGCTCGTGTTAGCAACAGGTTTGATTGACAGCTAGCCGCACATTGCCGCCATCTCCTCTTGCCGAGGGGCGGAAACCGTTAACAACCGCGCTCCTGATTAGTCCGTGTGGTTGCCACGATACACACTCGGATGTCCAAATATGGAGTCTGGCTCCACTTTAGCCGCTATAACTGCTAGCCACGATGGGCTTCATTTGGCTCCAGCCAAACGCTATGGGTGATGTCACAATCCCATAGTCCACTGAAATGTACGGTCTATTGGTGATGCACGGAGAAAGGCTGCAGTATTTACAATATATTAAAAAATGAGAGAGCGTATGTATTTATTAGATATGTAAAAATAATCAAAATCGTATATCGTCATATCGTATTGTCACAGGTCTCTCAATAATAACTTGAACCTAACCTGAAATGCATTGTTTCCTCCATGTCAATGCAGACAACCCTTTTTTTAATCTTAATGCGAGACTCTCAAAGATTTTGCAATAAAAAGCGTGTGGTGAAATGATGGTTGTGATCATATTGTACGATGACATTTGGAAATCGTGACTACCCCAGTATTTATGTGAATGCAAACATAGCAAGCGGTGTCTGTGTAAACCTTCATTCGTCCACGAGTGTTCCATCGTCGAAAAGGGTTCAAAGGTCATCAGCTGGACACTGTTTTGAAAATCAAGACGTTTCAAGTTCCATCCGAAAGTCCTTCTCAATCAGTTAAGCTGGTCCAAGAACACTGACTTAAGGCTGTGCAATTAGTCATATACATAATTGTGATTTAAATTATTGCTCTATTCAATTACAAAAAAAAGTACAATGTTACAATCAATTGCAGAATCCCAATTGCACCTCTTTTGCCACTGAAAACTTGACGCAAAGGCACTTTTCTGAAACATTACTAATAAACGTATTCAGTTATATTTCACTTAATGCGCCAAACAATCGTGATCTTAACTTTTGCAATAACCAAGCAGCCCTACTCTGCTACTCTGAGCAGTGGGCAGGGCTTTTACAGCTCAGAGTAGCATATAATTCAGAGTTCTCAGACCAGTTCTACTGATTGAGAAGGACTGGAGAAGGGTGGAAGTCGAAACGGCTTGATTTTCAAAACAGTGTTCAGACGACGACCTTTGAAAGCTTTTCTACGTAGCAGGCATGTCTCCATTGGGAAAGTTGTCCAATTTGTCCAACTTCGCAAATCGATTGTTCAGTCCCGGAGCAACCTGTCAAGTTACCGATCACACTTTATTAAGATCCCCATTAGCTCTTGGAATAACAGTTGCTATTCTTGGGGTCTCTTCAAATTCAATACACATATTTTCATTGTGCCCCATTCAGTGACATTTCGAATAAACGTTAAAAGTACTTGAGTCTGCTTTTGTGAGTCGAATAGGCCAATTAAAGTAAATGGTTCTGTACTATTTGTGCCGCTTTATTCTGAGCAGCTTGACACCTGTGTAAACTATTTTCTAGGTTTGAACACGGCTGTTGTGCACATTTTAGCTTGACGGGAGGTAAGAACGTCGTAAACACAGTATTCCAGTCTGAATGAAGCTTGATTTTTTCATAAAGCAAACAATTTTCCCAGTTTTGTGAATCCTGGGGCCAATTTGGGCTCCGGTTCGGCCCATGCTGACTCAAGGCCAATTACAGGTCATTGTGCATTTCTTCGTGGGGACATATTTAAATGATTACCGTTTTTGAGGTCACATCTCCTGCTCTTGACAATTCGCACTCGAACACAAAACCATTGATTGCATTGTCTGCGAACTCAAGACATAAGGAGTCTGTGAGTAGCCATCTTGACACACTTACGAGCTCGGAAGTTCAGTCCACATGCATGCCTACGGTCCGGAACTTGTAGCTTTGATTGCAGAGTGCTCCCTCAACAGCTCTCGGCGAATTTCTGTCCCGGGAGCGAGGACTCTTCTGAGATTGATTGTCTATCGAGCTACAGTCTCGTTAGAAATAAGAGGCATCAGTTCAGTGTGAGATATGACTAATGCTGTTTGGAGCAGAACAAAAACAAAAGGAAAAGAGCAAATAAAAAACAAGATTATTTCCAAAGTTAACAGGTCATCTGCATTTTGAAGAAAAGGGTCTATGTAGGACGCACTCTTGCAAGGACAACAATCAGGAACTTAAAGGGAACATATGATGTAAATTGAGTTTCATGAGCTTAAATTATGTTATAATGGTCAGTGGTGGAAGAAGTTTGTTACTCAAATAAAAGTGCAAATAACGGGAGCAAAACTTACTATTACTTGTGTTTAAAAATGTATTTTAAGTGTAAAAAGTATTTCAGTAACATATTGAGAACTATTAAAGCGTCAAAAGTCATAATCTGGATTTTTGTTCAACAGAAACTACTGAATCAATTTTTATTTATTTGTTTATTTATATATTTTTGTTTGCTAAATTGGGATGTGAACTAAACCAATGAACATGCTAAAAATAACACCTCATGACAGGCGGTCGCAAACAGGGAACACAAGTATACTTTATAAAAATGTGGTTTAGTAGAAAATGTAGAAATGTGATGACGTAAAAGTATACAAAAATAACTTAAGTAGAGTACAGATACCTATTTTTACTTTTATACTTCCCATTTGTTCTTTCATTATTAACTTACTCAGAGTTGTATTTTTGATTGATTTATGTATGTTGAATGCTCAAAAAATGTCTGTTTTCACCTACCCCCTATCCCCGCCCACTTCCCCTCCCTCTACTAACTTGTACGTTCAAACTCCAGGTCATCAATATAGGTTTAAAAAATACCACATAGTCATTTTTCAACAATAAAAACAGGTAAAAGAAAAACTTCTTCTTGCTATGATAAAATTTCACTATGAAGGGATGTGGCCTTTCAATTCTGCAGGTTTAAGGAAACATTCAATGGGCCTGTTTCTTTTTATAGGCCTTCTTAGATATGTTATAGTTTAATACTATATATCAAAAAACTATCAAAAATAAGCATCATATGTCTCCTTTAACTTACTTATTCATGTGGACAGGCCTTGTCTTCAGAACCACTTCACTGAGCTCTTTACTGTGGGCTGCTCTAGCACTGTTGAGTGATGTCCCAGAGAAGTCTATGGATGAAGTGGATTCAAGGAAATAATGAAACATCTTTAAGAGCGGATTGAACAAGTCTGTTGATTCCACACAAAAGTCTAGAAGTTGAGAGAGCAAACTGACCAAAAACAAAAAAAAAGTTTTGCCTGGTCTAAATGAGGAGGTTATGTCGATTTTGATTTATCTTGTTTGTTTTTTTGAATAGTTTTTATATTATTTCATGTATACCAGGCGTGTCCAAACTATGGCTGGGGGCCCAAATGTGGCCCTCTAACCAATCTCGGCCCAGACTTCCTGATGAATTTGCCCACATCATCAGAAGTTCATTACTACTGCAAGTAAATGTACAATTATAACCTCATAAACTAACATTTTGGTGTGATACAAACTTGATCTCAAGTTTCTGAGCCTGAATTAATGTGTGGCGGTACTTTAAAGCTTAAAGATAAATTTAACTTTTTTGGATGATTGATGGTGTAAGTCTCAATATGTGACCCATAATGAATATGTACATGAACTTGCCCCTGTTTTGTGTCTGCTAATAGTGAGACCTTAAAGTATTGTAAGCCCCGATAAAACATTTGTTAGTTTTGGCAATGAAAAAGGACTTTTAATTACACTTCCTTGTGCCTGGGTTTTCAGTGTTTTCTGCAGTTTGATCCTTGTGTCCAAAACAGCACCTTTTCTCACTTTTACTGTTCGAAACACCTTGAACAAACAGCCACATCTGTGTTCCTGTGCAGTTTATTGTCAAAGCAACATTAATACGCACCTTTTGCTGAGTAAGTGCTTATTTCTACAGCATATTTATCTCCAGTATCGTTCCAGGGTTGAAAGGGGACACTGTTTTTCACCTTGAAACGAGGAACAGATTACAGGAGCAGAAATCGTTCCATCCACTTCAGTCTGGAGACTCCAGTTCATCAGCTTTGTGTCTGCGCCGTTACATTTTCAATTGTGATCTACAACGAGGACTGGAAACTGTGAGAAAATGGTGGCATTATTAATGTTTAGTTCCAGATAAGGAGAAGAACACAGGGCCAGAGCAGGGAGTGGATACAATCAGGAAAGTGGTGAAATGATTGAAGAAGTAGCACTGGGGAGATTTCGCTTCTGGTCCGATATAAGAAGTGAGATGAACAATGCTTTTCCATTTTTAATAAGAAAAGAATCATGTACCAAGTTTTTAAAAAGTGCATAGTTCCTGTTGTATTTAATTATGCACAAGTAGTGACCCAGATTAGTTTCGAAATGTAAAAATTATCTACCATCCAATGTGTTGACCACAAAATGACTTAATATTTTTGATTAACATCTCAACAAACAGATTTTTTTTGTAATAAAACTAAATGCACAAAGAATGTATCGACCCAAATAAACTCAACGATTCAACGACAACAACTGTTTCATTTAAAATTGCACAAAGTTTGTTATTACTTGTCTGTAGTTTTAGAGCTTTTGTTTCTAGGACATCATTGGTTTGGGGTCAGTTTGAATTCGCTGTATTTCACAACAGAATCACTCTCTTAAAGCCACCCTTTCGACTGCAGTTAGGCTGTTGGAACTAAAGAACACCGTGGACCTTGGGAGAGAGAGATGCTTATGTGATTGTAAAGAGTGACGACTGCAAAAGGACTCATAGTAAAAGTGTATTTATGACAAAGACTCCAGTTCTCGTACCAGTTCCACAGTTTTCTTCCCACAGTTCGCAGAAACAAGACCAAAGACGTTGGTCCGAGATCAGTAAAGCACTGCACCCTATTTAATTTCAGAACGATGTATTTGGGACTCAAAACTCCTGCCATGGACACAATAAATGGATACATTTGGAGTATATACCAGGCTGGTATAGGGAAAAAGGCCACAGTGAAAAAATGGATGACACCAACTGGATCAACAATCGAGGACTGGGCTGATGTATATAATGACATTGAGAAATGTATACTCCGTTCCGTAAATTTGACAAATTTGATCAACTTTGCACAAAATGGAATGCCAGACTACATGTTTTGACTGATGTATAACTTGTTCTTACTCTGTGTTGTTTTTGTTCTGTGTTCCTTTTAAGTCCTTAAAAAAATTAAAAGATAAATGTTCCAATGCTGGAATCTCCGCGCCTTATAAGACTTTTTAAAATTGTGTATCTGATCTTTTAGTTTCTGTAACACTAAGCATTCGCCTTGAGATAAATGTTCAATAAAGCCAAGACAGTGACCAATAATGCATGTTGGTTGAAATTAATTGTTTGCACTTTTACTTCATTCGTGTGCAGATACTTTATACTCCAATACATTTTTTGAACAAGATTGGAAAGTACAAAGTATTTTTCCTTATGTTTTTAACTATGTTTAGGATTACATCTGAGCTTGAAGGTTTTGACTTCCTGTCCTGGCTTTGAGCAAACAAAAAAATATAAATAAGAAGATACATTTATCGATCCAGTCACCTCTGTTGACTGATAATCAGCATAATTCTATATCAAGATCACTGCATTTGACTCTTAAATTAATTCCAAATCTGTGATCTGTGTGAAGTTGCAGTTTGTGAAGAAAGTTTGAATAAAGGTTTAAAATAACAGGAGGTAGTGCTAGATTCTAAAACAGAATCCTCTGTGATGTCATCAACTGGCGATGTGCCATTGAAAATACAGAGACAGCACTGACACATTTTTTGACAGTTTAAACGTTAATAATAAAAAAAATAAAGTCATTATCAGGTGGTATTTATTGCCTAAGTATTTTGTTTCCAGTAAGGTTGCTAGATAAACTGCAAAAATTGGATTTTATGAAAGCAAAAAGGATATAATATGTATAATAATATCTTTCCTTCTAAAAAGATACAAAGGTTATTTTGAATCCTCTTTAATTTTTAGTGTAGTTTTCTTCATTGAAGAAAAAGTAAGGTAAATCTATCAAACCCCCTGAAAAGTGATGTCTAATTAGAACATAATGCTTAAATTTTATAGTTTTGAGCACATTTTGCCAACATTTAAAATGAGAAAAATATTCTTAAATTGAATAACCTACACGCAAATGTTTACTGATAATTTGTGTGATTTTGTGTCTGTGTTATTATTTGTATCTGTATGTTATATGTTTTACATTGTCCTTTTATGTTGAGCTATGCTGCAAAACTAATTTCCCCTTAGGGGACAATAAAGACACCTTGAACCTTGAACCTTCTTGAACTACACGTACAGGATTATTTCCCTTAAATCAAGTCAATTACAGGGACTTGCTTAAATTGTCACACTGCATCTTGTTTTTGGACTTACTTTATGCTTGAAGTTGTTAAAATACATTTTCTAAACAAGAAATACCCACATGTCAGATTTCAGATTTCCTTTTCTTAAAAAAAGAAATAATGTCTAATTTTAAGTTTGTTTGTTTGTTTGTTTGCTTGCTTCTAGGGAACGTTTTGCAGTGTACCTCTACCTATGTCACATTTGTTGCCTATGAGCAACCAGGAAGTAACATTTTAAAAAACAAAATCATCAAACTGGGGACAAATAGGCAGAATGTTTAGTAAAATCTTAAATATTATCATGTTAACTACGTTTCAGGGAAGTCTATCCAGGCAAATGCACTTTAAAGGAAACATATTCTGCTGCAGTGAATTTTTTGAGCTTTTAACCCTGTTCTGTAACAATGTTCCGTCATCAAAAACACACCTGGAGTAGCATTCAGTTGCATTCACGCTGTTTTGAAGAATGTTCATCAAAAAATCCTCCCCCCTCCGAGCGTCATACACACCTTCTGCAGAACTTGCTGTTTCTGGGATGTATTTTCAGATAATCTACGTCACTTATGTGAGAATCTTCTGCCGTTTAAGTCCTTAAATCATCGCCAGACATATTCTGAGCTTTTTTTCTGTCTAAACACGATAACTGCTGCTGCTATCTTGACAATTGCATGCAGCATTCTCTTCAAGAGATAATATAGCTAAGTGCTTGGCGCCATCTGCTGGGCTGGATGCACTAAGTAAGTGTCTTTCCAGACTGCTGACAAAAACTTAAATTATTCCATAATATACTTTTTTTTGTTTGTTTAAAAAAAAATAAGATGCCAAAAAGAGAAAGATACTCAAGAGCATGTTTAAAGGCTAATAACAATACAATAATTTTTTTCCCTTTAAATAGATTATTTAATTTGTTACTTTCACTTGAGTATTTTTTTGCTCTTGTGTCTGTACAAAAATACTTATGCAACAAAATTGAGTGCTTCACCCTCTGCTGGCCACTATGATAACACAAGCTTATGGTATTGCAGCTAAAACATGCTAAAGGCTACACACCATGCCGGCTGTGCTGTGCAGAATTAGCTCTCGTACACAGATGAAAGTGCAGTCATATACATCTACATGCTATAAAACATTAATGTGCATAATCCCCTCTGTAAACATGGTGGGATACATGTTGTTTTTATGGCGGACAGCCATGGCTAACTGCTACCAGCTAATCCCAGCGCTCTTTGAAGTGTAATCCTAGCCATGTTTTAATGCCCACTTTTGTATTAGGCGTGTCATTGTGCTCATATGTCAGCGGCTCTTGTTTTATTCCAGGTCGGACCCCCGCTGCTATTAGAACCCCTCCCTTCAGCTTCTTGTTTGTATTTGTGCCAGCATTTGATGTGGGAAGCGCTGGGGATAGAAGCATGTTTCATAACACATTACATTGTATTTTGCATATGTATGTCTGTGTGCACATCCCGCCAGAAGAGATAAAAGAAGTACTCCAAATGTATTTTTAAGTACTGATCCTCTTTTTCCTTAGTAAATATAAAGCTCAGATTAACTTATGTTATGCTTTTTCATTTGGTGTTAAATGTAGAATATGTAGAATACATTTTATGATTACGTTCACTGTTTTGCACAATATGGATCAAAAATGACTAAATAATAGAAACAGGCTCAATGACTTCCTGTTCAAAACTGCAGAACTTCATAGTGACATTTCATTTGTAGCGAGCAGTAGATTTTCATGTATGTGTTTTATTGTTGGAGATGGCGCTTTTGAATACTGCATGTTGCCCAGGATCTGAATCTATGTATTTATTTTTATATTCAGCAAGTAAGTACAGAAAAGTAGATGAAGATATGGGTAGTTGAAACAGCTCTCAAGCCCCAAAAGCAATTCACCTTATTCTGCCCCGCCCACTTTTGCCTCTTTTTGCCACAGATCCGCACTTATGTTGTAAACGCACTTCCGTTTGACGAGAACTCGTTAAAGCTAATGACGAACTAGGGAAAGGTCTCACTGTTAAAATGTTACATTTGTGTAAAATGTTTAATGAACACGAGCAACAACAAGTCAGCAAAGCACTGATCTCCTGGGCGGCCTGAAAACGGCTTTTTAGTCCGTGTACAACTTATTTTCTGTTGAGCTCGTCTGCCCTGTATAAACTAATACAACGGAAACCCACGACAACTTCCGGAATAAGGTCAATTGAAATACTGTATATTATAACATTAAAAGCTCATTACATAATATGTCTTTTTATTTCTATGACCTTAGTATGTGCTTGGTATTAATAACATTTGCAAAACTTTTTTAACAATGATACATAATAATGTGATGAAGTGTCTTGCCCAGGGACACAGTGACAGAACTTGGACCGTGCAGAGTTCAAGCCTAAGTCCATTATTGAAGATTTCAAACTTGATTTGTAGGTTTTAGAGCGAGAGATGGGTGAATCCACTGGTCCATATTCACCTGTCAGTGAGACATGTACACATGAGTCTCCTCTGCATGGTTGTGATGGGACACATTATTGCTGCGTATTAACCATGGATGTATTAAAAGAACTGGATAAGGTACGCCCCCTCTGACTGTGGTCCCAGATTGATTTGTGGCCGTGCGAGGTACTGCAGCCTCTTGGAACCAGCCTTTTTCTAAAATTGCACATTATAATTGCAGACAGTACTAAATTTTTATCGGTATTTAAATAAAATAGAAGGAAATGTTCTTTTCTACTGTTTCTAAAATCACCGAAATTACCGTTTTTATATGAAGTGGGGGATTGTCGTCACGTGGCGCCCTAAAGCAAAGATGGCAGCCTCCGTTTCAGGAAGTAAAACAAAGATGGCAGCCATCGTTTCAGGAAGTAAAACAAAGATGGCAGCCATCGTTTCAGGAAGTAAAACAAAGATGTCAGCCTTCGTATCAGGAAGTAAATGTGGAAGTAAGAAACTTTTTTGGGGTCATGCGCCAATGAGCTCAGGCCACAGGGATAAACAGGACGGCCATTTTGGATTCATCTTCCAGGTTTTATTATAGTTCTATGGTATTAACCGACCTCATGGCAGCATGTGCTGTAGCAATCCCAGGATTGACCCTTTGGGCACCCCACTGGTCATGGGTCTGACACACAGTCACCAATCTCAACAATGTACTGTACTACTATAAGATTATGTTTGCTATACCCATTTTATTCAAAGAAAGTAGGAAGTATTTAAATCTATAAAGCTAGTTCCTAGCTCTCAAAAATATTCACATGCAGGATTTTTAGACACATACACGGCTTTTGAACAGCTTTTATTCAAATGGAGAAGTAAAACAGACAGACCACCAAGCGTTGAGAATCCAAGTGCTCCCTACAGCTCATACTTTGGTGTTTGGAATAGACAGAACTGTCCACTGTTAGACGTAGACAGCGAGACGTTGAAATGATCACAAAATACTCACTACTCATTTCACAACTCAATTCTCTGCTCATTGACAGGAATAAAATCGACGACCAAATAAAAAAAAAAAAAAAACACAAGTAGCCTGTTTGGATACACTCCCATGAATCCTTAAGAAAACAATGAATGGAATAAGAGGGTGACTTTGGCTCAGGAGATGGACAGCCAACAAAAGACCTGACAATTGGATGAAGTTTACTCCTCCACAGAATAATAACATCTTTAGTTGTGGTCAATTCCACTGTAGACACTCTCGGTGAAGCACTACCTACTGATTCAAAAGTATCGATCCATTTTTACAGCTTGATGATACCCATTTCCTCCAGCGCTCCCCGCCGAGTTTTGCATCCCCACATGAGATCAGTGTCCGCTTGACCCGGGATAAGCCGTAGAGATGAGGGTCTCGCAGATAGAGATGATGGATTCTGAGCATGTGCAGAAGCTTAATAATCATACCCCGCTCAGTGACATGACTCTGCTCGGTGTTATATAATCGACAAGTCCTTGGTGCAGTGGAGCAGGTGTACCATGTTCTCGTGGTGTACACCTGCTCCACTGCAACCGCTACGACCTAAAATTGTATCCTTGCACCGTTTTTTTACTGGGTCACGCTTTGAATTTGGAAACTTAGCCAAGCTGGAAGGGTCGGTGGCGCTGAACTGCTATTGTCAAATGCTCTTGAATGATTCCACCGACATGAAGAATGGGTCCAACACTGAGGACATTCTTATTCACTTATTTTTTTCTTCATTTTGAACCCAAGTCGCCCCAATCCAGCCTAACAAGTATGACCCAAGTCTAAATATTTCAAAGAATTGCAAGTAATGCTGCTTTCGTGTGATCTCGGGCATTCGGAAAGACGGGCTCGAACGTCAACTCAGGTCGGAAATACAAAACAAAATCCCCCTCAGTTTATATCCATGCTGTCCTCTGATCCCAAACGGAGTCCTGTCAGTGACGTAAACTCAAAAAAGGCCAACATTTCTGCAAAAGTTTCTCGTGTTTGTTACAGTGACAGGACAGGACTTGGTCTGGCGTTGAAGTATAGGATGGATACAAACTGTGAAGGATTTTTTAACGTTGTACTGGATGGTTCTACTTTGCAAATAAAACCTATTTAAGCCAAAATCGCGTGATGCAATGTGACATGAACGGGACTGAAAGCCATGTATCATACTATAATGTAGCCTGTTATTCTGAGCCTCGATGTGTGGCAGGTGTATGACAAACACACAAAGGATTCCATAATAAAGAGGTCTTCCTTCACTGAGCACATTTCCCATGAGGTGTAGCGAGCGCGCACCCACTCACTTGCACATAAGCCGACGTACGGAACAGCACGTTCAATATAGGCTACATTACCACTAACTGCACACAACACATGTTACCTTTTCATTGCCTGAAGGAGCTCTTCATTACAGTGCCCTCTTTTCTCCCACTGTAGTATAATCCCATTCACCGGGGCTCCCTCGCTCCCCCGCGCTTCTGCTCCACATTCACTGAAAAAAACAATATGTTCTGAAAAAAACGTTTCTATTTCAGTTGAATTCTGAGATCAGATTACAGTGCACTTGTCTGCCGTGTATTTCTTAATCATACAGTGACAAAGTAACGTCTCATTTTTGTTGGTGACTGGAAACGCAGCATTGCCGTGTTCCCTTGATTGAGATGAAGAAAAGTCAAGTTACCTTAAAGGACACATATTCTACTTTGAGCTTTTAATCATGTTCTAACAATGTTCCGTGATCAAAAACATACCTGAAGTTGCATTCAGCTGCATTCACGCTGTTTTGAGGAATGTTTATTAGAAAATCCTCTCCCTCTGACAATCTTTTGCTGTTTTAAGTCCTTAAATTATCGCCAGACTGAGCATTTCTGCCGTCCAAACACTCTAACTTCTACTGCTACTGGTGTGTGCAGGTGTTTGGCCGTGTGGGTCAGGTGGTCGTGAGATGGTTGGGTGGGATGTGGTCACGTGTGGGCATGTTTTTAATTCACTGTAAATCACTTTGTGTTACATCTTTGCATGAAAAGTTTGATTTGATTTGATTATACCTACAAGTTGTACAGCAGAACAACAGCGATCAGATGGTTAGTCCTGACTTCGATGCAGAACGGAACAATGGTTTGTCCCGTCTGCTAAAAGCGTTACTCAAATGAACCTGAGCATTTCATTACAATTGATAGAACTTTTGCTGTATTTATCTGTACATTTTTGTGTGGGTTATGTGGGTTTTTTTTTTTTTTAGATGTATGTGTGTCACCAGACGTCTGAAAGTGGATCAATAAAGTATTTATCAATCAGTCTGACTATCTGAGAGATCTGTCTGAGTCCCAACAACTTCATGCACCGCCACTATGAGCCAAAAACTATAGACTATACAGCAAATGGAGAAAACCTACGTCAAGATCATACTGTGAGGGCTCAAGCCACTCAGTCCACTCAAACAGAAGAAGATAAAGTAATAGTGGTTGAAAAGATTACTGCATGGTGTATGATCTGCACAGGAATTGAAAGTGCCCTTGGTGGTTTAAATATTCTCTCTGCTCTTCCAAAATTAAAATTTGACTTTAATATAAATTGATCATTTAATATAAATGGACCCTGTTCCATTTCCACTCATTTTTAAGACGTGAATTGAAAGAATGCATTATTATATTATGCAAAATCTACTTAGATGCCATTTAACACTTTCTTACACTTTTTCTCAGTCATTTTGATTGATCATTTTGATGATGATGGATTCTGTGTCTTGATGTGTTTTTTACGTTTTGACCCTGTTCATGTCCTCAGTGTCTTATTTTGACATGTCTCTTGTGTGTTAGTGTTCATTTTTACTTCCTGTCAGTTGATTTCCATGTTATTGTACTTTCTTATTTCAATAAAAAGGAAGGGAAAAAGACACAAGAGACCTGCAGGGGGAGCTCTGTCGCTAAAGTTAGTTAGTTCTGCTTTAAAGTGCCACCAAACAAATAAACAGGACTGATAAACCGTTCTTTTCAGTCAGTCCTGTTTCTTTTAATTTGATTTTCATTTTATGCAGGACAGTACAGGCTTACTCAAACGTGCCAAAAACAATCAAGATACAACTCTGAGGACGCTAATCACGAATGAGAAGCCTTACAATGGGGTAAGACTGTTGCATAGTATACAGTACCTCCTTCTTCAGATCCTGCAGCCACATCGACATTGGTTTGGGCAGAACAGACTACAACAGGTTTGTGCTTCCAAAATGACACTCAATGCTCTCCACATGAAGCCCATTCAATCACTCACACAGAGCACTGTCCACACAACGTGCTTAAGTGGAGTTCAATGTCTTCCCCAAGGACGATTGTGTATTATCAACAGAAAGAAGAATGGCAGTCGTACCTTCATCTTTTCACTAAGTAGATGTTTTGCAACACCAGCTGAGCCACATATTATAATGTCAATGGGGTCTGAGGAGAGGAGCAGAAGAACAGGGCGGCTGTTTTCAATGTCATGAGTTTTGAATTCATTCGTTACATGGTCACATAGCTATTAACATCAGTTGAATACGTTATCATTGTGAACTTACAGGTTTTTTAGTTTTTTTTCTTGATCGTTTTAACACATTTTTTGAAACTGTATTTAGTTTGATCACTTGATTGAAACATTTATCTGATTAGGGGCTCATGTGGTTTCATTTGGAACACTTCATCAGCTCATGCACTTATCTGGCCCTTTCTCAGAACGGAACTCACAGTTGTCATTCAGAAACATAATGTTCTTTGAATTTACCTTGTTTTTCCTTTACTACAGGCCTACTCACACATGACAAAGGGCTTTGGCCCAAACATTGTCTATTTTATATGATAGAAATTCAAACGAAACAGCAAAAATCATTTGTGAGCACAAACAAAGAATGTTACACATGTATCAAACGTCTGAGCACAGACTGCTCATCCTACAGAATATAAATATATATCCAGTCATACACATACACATACACATATTTGCAAAAGCAGCGCTGATGTATTTGCTGTTCTAACATCTCAGTTTTCTTCAGTATAAATATCTTGATTAAATAAAATCAAAATGTGTACATTATTATTATTATAGTAAAGCTATATTTTCTACAAAAATGTATGTAGGTATCAACTGGTTTTAGATTGAAAAAAAAAAAACTCCTCCTGCTTCCTGTTCACGTGGAATTGTTTTGCAAATGTCAATTTTGAATGGAGCAGTGCGTCAGAGCGGTGGAAAAACAACAGTAAAGGGAAGGTATGTGTCCTGTGCTCTTACTGGTTTAAAACATGATTTACAATCACAACTCAAGGGCTTCCTTACTGCATACTGAGGATAAATACAAGTGTTCTCAGGCAGCGCCGGCACTGATTGTGTGGTGTTTTGGTAAAGTGAGCGTTACAGGTTTTTTTTTTTCAATCGTTTCGACACACTTCTCCATTCAAAATTGACATTTGCAAAACAGCTCACATAAAACCCTAAACAGAATTTCAGTTTTCCTGCACAACATTCTTGCTCAGCAAAGTTAAGTGTTTAATTCAAACCTGATGAATTCTCCATCATCGCACTGGATACGTATTTGTAAACTGTAGGACGTCTCTATATCGATTCTATCTGAGCTCTCTGCTGAGACTATTGTCCTGCTTGATTTATGTCTTTGCTGTTTGATTGTGGGTGCTCACAAATACTTGTTTTTTGCTTTTATGTTTGAGTTTCCTCATTGAAATAAACGGGGCCAGAGTCCTTTACCAGGTGTGAACAAGTCTGTGGTATTGAAAATACAAAGTCAATTCACTGAACAGGTTTGTTTCTGTTCTGAGAAAGGGCCAGATAACTGCGGGCACTGATTAGAAATTCCAAAATGATGTGACCATATAAGCCCCTGTCCAGCTACAGGTTTGAATCAAATAATCAAACTAAACCACGTTTCAAAAACGTGTCAGAACAATTGAGAAAAACTGTCCACTCTGTCCACGCCTTAGGTTAATTGCCACATGGTTTTAGGTTGTAGGAACTGGCGACGCAAATATGAGGCTCATTCTGCTTTTTGATTGGACAAATAATTTAGAACCAAAACACCAAATGACTTAAACAACTCATCCAATGTTTTAGTAATTAAGAATAAATCAAGCTTACAAATGCTATTGTTTATGTATGATCAGTATTGGTTTGGAACATGTTTACTTCACAGTGAGGACACAGACAGGTCTAAAGGACTAAACTGGGATGAATTTAGGACCAAATAATGACAAGTGTGAACGCACCGTTAGCCTTACATCTTAAAGAACACTTTGTAATGCCGTGGCTCAGTAGTTTCGCCTCGCAACTAGAAAGTCCTGAGTCTGATTCACATCTTTTTCTCTGTGAGTTTTCATCTTGCCGCTCTGAGTGGGTTTTCTAACAAAAGCAGAGTAGGTCAACCCTCCAACTATTCTGGCATCAACTTTGAGCTAATCACTCGAATCTCAACAGTCTATGGTCCCATAACAAGATGAACTATTTTGCATTAACTACAGTCTGATTATTTCCATCTGAAAATCCTGCCAAAATCTGAAGGGCCGAGGCGAGATAAGAGGCAAAGCAAAGAGATGTTTTTCGAGTATTTTTAAACCACTGCCGCAGATGCACTCAGGAGGTTGACAAGTTCGTCTGGAAAACGGAAGACAGAACTAAAATAGATGCTTTGTTCTAAAAATGCAGGTTTTAGTTTCGACTGGTGATTTATAGAATCGTCAGGACAACAATTAGACTCTTTAATCCGGAGCCCAGGTTGGACACGAGCGAAATATTATTGATCGCTTGTCTCCGTGTCGTTTGTTTCACGCTGTTGCATTAAACGTATGCATCTCCACAGGCCAAGATACGGGTCAGATCTATGGAGGAGAAGATACCGCGCTCACGGGAAGAATTTATGCTTTTCAGGTTCATTTTGTAGCATTAGAAACACTTGTAATTGTACTGACACTTTAAAAATGTGCAAAGAAAAACTGTCTGAATTCCAAAATGGAGGCAAAAGTGAAGTGGAACATAATGTGCCTTCAAAGGGGATTGGATTAACCTCAGAAAATCACAAAATATAAAAAAGCATGATGGTTTTGGCAAATGAAAGCCACTCAGACATGTTAGTGATATCAGAGCTTGCTTTAAACACACGCACTACTCTATTTGACATGATTTGTTTAATAAATATAGAAGATTATGGCACAGATACAGAAATGTTGACTCCACTAGTTAGTCATTTTATCTACAGCAGGGGTCTAAACTGTGCTACTGTCCTCAAATCCATGTTTTGTTGTCCCTCAGGCTCCCTGCTAAACTGGCCCAAATAACCAAAAGTAGAACGTTTTTCTATAAAATTGAAAAATGCTGCTATGATAACCTAAATAACAAATACGTGCTACCACTTTATAATAACTACATCTTAATTAGCCTTTAAAAAAACATGAACAAAGACTTAATTTACAATGAACATAGTTTACTGAGCATGATTTAGGCTTAATTAAGATTAGGGTTAGGGTTAGAGCATTAGTTAGTTAGTTTGTTCACGTCTTTGTTCATGCTTTACTAAGGCAGGAATGAATGTAGTTGTTATAAAGTGTTACCAAATAGTTTTTATGTTATACAGACTTAAAATCCATGTTCCAGGCCTTATTAAAGGTGTGACACTTCATCAAATTGACATCAAATGCTAAATTTCACTTTCATAGTTTCACTTCATTGTTATGTCGTCTGTGGCCCCTGGTGAAAACGATTTGGACTCCCCTGATCTACATATCGCATGCTTTAACACAAATTATACTTTTTGTTAAGATCAAAACCAATGTATTCTTTTGTAGACCTATACGCTAACTAACTGACAATTCTACACTAAACACCAATGGCAGACTTGGGAATTTGTGGGCCCAGGGCAAAATGAATGTGTGATTTTCTAAAACTTTTCAGTCTCTTGAATTGTTCTTAAAACGAGGATTTTGTTTTGTTTAGTGACAGGTTCATAAATTTAGGGTGGAAGTGAACTATTAGGATTCAAATTCATACGTGCAACAGCTACATGTTCTAAACAGCTTTAAGCAGAGGGGTTTGGGGGTCCTTCCCCAGAAGAATATTTAAGATTTCAGACCATATTTCCCGTATGTTGGTGCATTGTAACACAGGTTCAGCTAATTTAAATACATGCATTTGCAGTTTTATAAAGCTATATTTCATTTACTATGTAGCTTTTTTAGCAGAGGGCTTGGGCAAAATTTGACAAACCCAGACAATTTTTTCTTGTTGAAAAGTACACTGCACTACTTTACTGTTACTCTGCTTTGAGCATCTTCAGAGCATCTTATTGGGGCCCCTTCAGGTTGGGGTTCCAAGGCAATCGCGGCCTGTTGCCTAATGGTAAATCCGCCTCTGTGGTCGACATAATTTTGCCTCCAGTCACCTCCATTTTGGAAAACCTTTTGACGACAGAGCATTTTAAAGGGTCTTGATAAATACGTTCAATGCCATAAACATGCCGGACAAAGCAGTAACATCTCCATGGAGACAAGCAAGTGGTGGAGCTTCAACCAGAAAAGTTACATAGTGCACCTCTGTAAAGAGACGGAAAAAAAAGGAAAAGTTATCAACAAAACCATACGTCCACATAAAGTTTAAACGAAACACCATAAAGACCGCACCACCTTAACCACAGCAGGTTTATCATTTCACCAGAAACCTCAACCTTTAAAACTAACCTGTACTTTGTTTTTTTCCCTTCTGAAATAGTAATAACTTGATTAACACAAAGCTAAATGTCAAATACCTCACATAGACCCAGTTAACCCTGAGCCGAGCTGTGATTGGCCGTCGGTGCCACAGGTCAGCGGCCTCTGCACTTGGGAATCAGTCGCGTTCAAACATTGATGACTTATGGATTGATATCATTGATTTGTTTTCCACGTTTAACCACTGTATTATCATTCTGGAGCTTTGTATATCACTGTTTATAATGTTTTTGAAGTGAATAGACAGCGCTGATTATAATTAGCAGTGCCCTTCTTTCTACAGAGGAGACATTCACTGGTAATTAGCGTCTACATGCAAGTGATTAAAGGGAACGTAGCTGTTATCATAAACATATGGATAAAAGCTCACAGTTTATTTCTGTCTACAGTTTGTCGTTTTCTTACACGAAGGTGAAAGCACAATGTGTCGTTAACTTTAAAAGAGACCATAAACAATTTACAGTTTGAACCTACATCTTCTTGAGAGTTTATTTCTCTGACAAATATGGCAAAACAGCTCAGCAGCAAGTGTTATGTATTTTTCTTACATTAAAGGAGACATTGTTTACAAAAAATAACCCTTGACAGCTTTTAGCCAGGTAACTGAGTTGAAATTGAAATGAAATGCCCAAATTTAGAGAAATAAAACACATTTAAAGGAACTTACGTGTCGTGTGAGGCAGCGTTTTCCAGCCTTTTTTGAGTCGCTGCACACTTTTTTGGTTTGAATGATTCTGGGGCACATCACCTACTTTAAAACATTATCAAATCAGGACTTTTAAGGGGAAAAATGTGGTACATAATGTGTGTTTCTCAAAAAAACAAACAAAAAAACAAAGTCTGTAATAATTTCTGTTTACGTTATGACTAAATGAGTGAGGAAATGTAGTAAAATATTGTCTGTGCCACTGCTGGTTCTTTAAATTTGGAAACAGTGATGGTTTGCTTTCTTTTTTGGATCAGAAGTTTGCTTAGAACACTCCAAACTTGTAACTTATTTAATGAATAAACCCAAATGTTCTCAAGGGAAAATCAAGGGCGTAAGGATTAACTAAACAAAAACTAAACAAAGACAAACCAGGGATAGGTATGTTTAGCTGTTTAGTTGGATATGGCAAATAGTAAATGACGTGATATAAATTAAAAGTGAATAAAGGGACAACGAACCCACTTTGTCACACATGCCCAACGCTTTGTACTGGTGCTTTTTTTGTGTGCAAACTATGATATATATATATATATATATATAAGCTTCAGCAACGTCATGCAGCCATTTTGACACAGACGTAAACAAATATCCACTGCTTGCCACAGTAAATGGTTAGATTTTTATACAGCGCTGTTCCACCTTCAAGGCACATCAAGGAACCCTTCACTCACGCATTCACACACCAATGTACGACACTGAGGGCGAGACCGGTTAAGCGTCTTGCCCAAGGACTCAACAACAGTATTCATCTGAGTGAGCTGAAATCGCACCGCCAGCATTTGGGTCAGTGGATAAGGTAAGGTATAAGGTGAATACTCACAATGGCTCCTACAATGTCCTGGCAAAAAATACTGCACATTTCTATGGCTGATGAGCCCTGTCACATCCTGTACAAAATACATGCAACAATCCAGTTAGAGACGGCAATAAATATTTATAAGTTACAGTTGCATTCAGATTTACAACTGCATTAAAAGTCCACACACAAGGACGCAAGGAAATGTAAATTCATAATGCAACAGCAATTAGGAGCCGAGTAAATGTTATAATGTGCATTTCAGAAAATCTCAAAGCTCATAAGGCGTCACAGCTTAAGCTATATAGGTCTTCTTGTTCTTTTTCTGCTGTGGGGACCGAGGAGAACATGTAGCGGCTAGTTTTCAAGTCAAGTTTATTTATAAAGCACAATTAAAAGCAACCACAATGGCTGTACAAAGGCAATTTAAAATGCAATAAGACAAAAACAGAATGTGCAAAAACACAAGTGTGAATGACTGCAAAACCAAGGAGGATAATGTCAGGAACGGCGACCGGCGACCTTTGGATCAGAAGACAACCGCTCTGCCAACTAACTCCACAAGCGACAGCAGTTTTTCTAGCTATTTTAGATCAACATTGCGATTTAAAATATCAAAAATACAAAATAAAGATCCATAGATTATAACAGTAAGGGAGACAAAAGCATAATATGTCTTCTTTAAAGGTGCACTGTGGAATGCTAAATGATTTATTACTCAAATACTGTATATCTTGAACAAAAAAAGCATCATCCTTACAGTGAGCAGAGGGTTAGGGGTCGCCTCTCCACCGATCTGACCTGTAACTTTGCTTTGCTTGCTGTGTATCTGTCCCACTGTCTGCTGAAGTTGTCCATGTTTAAGTTCAATATAAAAGTCAGTCTTTCCATTTTGTCCAAAGTTATTTCAGTCCAATCCTTGACAGTCGGCTTCATCTCTGTCATCCATTTTCTTGTTATTGCCTTTTTTGCTGCCGCCAAAAGTACACTCCACGGGTATCCATCAGTTAAAGACCACACCTTAAAAAACAACCCTGAAACCCCCTCAAAACAGAAATCAAAGTCCCAAACATGAACTCGGTAATGAGTAGTGCTGTTATTGTTGAACACTTCAAAAATTAATTGCAGCATGCTTGAGGCAAGTGTTTCCAGGAGGTGAGTGGAACATTTCTGCAAGAGGTGAAGACGGCCTCACGAAAGACTCTCTGGAACTATGGTCCGTTTTTGTAAACTCCCCTTGCCATCCATCCCCAAAGGTTCTCAATTGGATTTAGATCAGGGGAACACAGGGGATGGTCGAAAAAGATTGAGTTAGGCACTATTTATGCAGCTTCAAAAAAAGCCTTTTCAGAACGTCATGACAGTGTGAATACAGAAAATGACACTGAATCAGCACAGACTTGAGCTTTTAAAGGCATGTGGTCCTAAACTTTTGATCAGCTGCAACAAGCTATTTCAGTGCAATTGTTGTTTTAAATAAAATGTTTAGTCAAACCTTTTTTTGTCTCACTCCCATTTATTATTGAAACTCTACTCGGAACCTTGTTAAGTTTCAACCATGCAAAATGCGACTTTTGCTATTAATTCAACTGGTCTTTAACTTTTGATCGGGACTGTATTTGCAGTTCATTTGATGCAGACTTTAGTTGAAGAGGTTGACAAATAATACATGACTGAAAATAAGTGATGCTTCGTCTCTTCAGATATAACAATTTGCTTTGGTTACACGTTACCGTTCTCACATTCAGTCGCGTAAAGAGGACGCGCCAACTCCCGCGCAGCCAGTGGCCTTTAGACAGAGATCAATAACAAAAACAATTCAAGCGCCGTGTATCTATCGTCTGTTTTTATTCTCGGTGACTTCCCTGTCCTCGCTCTTCTGCCCGCTCTGCTCCTCACCTCTGCTCTTCTGTCTTTCTATTAAAAGTCAATTAGCCTTTTGACACCGGTAACGTGTAACTGTCAGGGCCCGTAACCGCGCACCTGTCTCCCATAATGCACCTCGTACTCCGCGTCTTCTTCTTGCACGGTGGCATCTTTTGCGAAGCATCACACGGGGGATCGACCTATTGATTCGCACAAAAGGTGGCGGCCGGAAATGCGAGCGCTTCTCTGCAGCAGTTTGCCGTATACGCCGCCCGGACGTCATATCAATATGTATTATGGATATGTATTGAGGAATCGTGGCACAGTGAAAACCTATATCCTTAAAATCCAATTACTTATCATTTGGTGTGAGGGTATTAAGGTTTTAGTCCGAGAGGTAAAGCAATTTGGAAACGTGGAGCGGCCCTGATGGAATTACTGATGTGTGAGAGCGCATGGATAGTTTCATAGCGGGAGGAGGGAGGACGGAAGAGGGATTTTGGCACAGATGGGAGGGCGTTTGGACGGAAGATTAAAGTGTTTGCGGCCTTTTTCTTTTAACTTTTAGCTCATGCATTAGATGTCTGACGCCCTCTGTTGACATCAGTGGAAAGAGTTGATGGCAGTCTTCACACAGTTGCTGATTTTTACCGACGGAAAGTTATAAAGTTAGTTTTAAGGGATGGTTCATTTGTTTTTTCAGCTGATTAGTGATGCACGATACCACAAATGTTTTATTCGATTCGATATTATTCGCATTACTATGGCAAATATCGCTAGATCGATCCGATACCAATGAGTTTTGTACTATAATGTATTGAAACTCCTCTACAATGATTAGTTTTACCTCGACCGTCATTATTTCCTTCAACCTCTGCTCAAAGTAATAAGTAAAGTAAATATATGTGCAGAAAACTTAAAAAATAAATAATATATTTCAAAAATGAAAACACAACAGACATTTTAAGTATTGGCATTTTTTGCACGAGTATTGACACTTTTTGATTATTTGGTTAATCGATAATGATGATTCCTTAACCTAAAATATATATATATGATTAAAAAAAATTTGAGAATTTAAGAAAAAAACATTTTTTTTTTCAAGGCGTTAAATAGTTAGGAGTTTATGCACATGTGAGGCATTTACTAGCACATGTAGATGCTTATAATACCTTTCAAATGTTAATGTAAACTGTGTACAAAATGTGCAATAAAGAGGATTAATAAGCTGCTTATAAAACTATTTTCAATACGTGATAAATGCTTGTAAATGCCTCGTAAGAGCTTACAAACAAACAACTAGTGCTAATTAATGCATTATAAATAGTTTAAGGTACCACTTTACTGTTACTAACTAACTAAATTATTTTGCCTTAACAGAGCATGAACAAAGACTTAATTGATGGTGAACAAATAGTTTATTGATAACGATTCAGGCTTTGTAATTACTTAATCAAGGTTAAGGTTGGGGTTGGGAATTAGGGTAAGAGTATGTTAAATAGTTACTAAGCCTGAATCATTATTAATAAGATAATTGTTCACTATCAATTAAGTCTTGCTTTATTATGGTATTAATAAATGAAGTTATTATAAAGTGTTACAGTTTACATCATTCTAAGAGTTTATTGTCGTAAAGCTGATTAAAAGCAATGGTCAATGAAAGTGATTCAAGAATGTTACTGTTGTTTAGTCTTGGCAGTTGGGAATACTTGTGAATAACCATTAACCATTCATAATAATCGTGATGCTTCTTCTGACAATAATTGCAACATTTTAAATTGCGACATCTAAGGCCGGCAAACATTAAAATGATTCTGTTAACACAAAGCCACCACTTTCGCTTCATTGCTCTTCATTCCCATTATAACTCGTGTGTCTGTTTAAAAGACACATCTCGAATGACGACGAACCGGGAAAGAAAAAGTGGCCGACACACATTTGCAAAATGGAAAGCCAAACTGACTTTCTTTGGACTAAGCTTTTTCCGCTTTCTGAGGAAAAGTGGCCGACAGAAACTGGGGCAGCTCAGAGAAAAATACTGGCACCAAATATAGAAACACTTTTCAATAACGTGCCGATACCGATGTACGAGAAATGAAACATCACAGATAACAATGTTAGAACCAATGCATTGTCCGTCCCAACGTAGAGGGGGAATGGACAGTTTTGCAAGCGTGTGTTTTTGTCTGTTGAATCTTCCAGCATTATCTAACAACTTAAATCGAGAAGGGAAAAAAAATAGATCGATTTTTATTTGCCCATTAAAGAGTTAATAGGGTTGGCCAAATGGACTGTGGAGATCTAGCAGCTGGCTAACAGCGATAGCCGCCTCTGCACATGTGTGTGAGCTGCTTATGTGTAACTCAATCTAGCCTCAGAGGTACTTACCGAAGCAGTCTCCCCCGGCCAAACGCTTGATGGGTTTGATAGAGATCAATACCGGACTCGTTCCTGCTCCCCATGTGACAGTGCAGCAGGTCTGGGGGCTGTGCTGGAGGTAATGGGTGTGGGGTTTGGACGGGGGGGTTGAGGTGGAGGTGTCCGGGGAGAGGGGAAGGCCTGTTCGGATCGTTCTCCTGTGACAGAGCGATGGGACCCGTTCAGAGTCAAGTCATGCACTCTCATTTCACAGTGGCTGACCAGCGGGGCAGGGGCAGAGCAGCAGCAGAGAGAGGGGAGAGAGACGGAAGAGCGGAACGGCGAGAGAGGAGGGTCAAGTGGAATCAAGTCTCCGGAGCTTTGACGGCGGCGAAATTAAGTCCCATTGATTTCCGCGCGAAATCTCCCCGAAAGTTTGTCCTTCCTAAATGTAAATGTAAATGTGACCAATGAATAATAATTGGCAAATGGAAGCCAGAGAGCGCCACAGAAATTTCACCTGGAGATCCTACAGCCCTGTTTACGTGACAACGGTGGTAAAGAAAACACACCGATCTCACCTAATTTGATCTGCGTTGCGAAGGGAAACTATTTCTATTTTAGGTGTGAAAAGCTGCAGCTCACCACCGTGACACTATACTCTGCACTTTCAAGCGATCGTGCAAGATTTTCTGCCAGTTTCTAGAGAATGTATGAATGAATGTATGAGGCTTAAAAGTGTTACAGTATTTTGCCATCGCGGGTCACTTGCATACTCCCTGCAGACAGCCAATCACAGCACGGATCAGGGGACGTGCTCTCATCCATCCGTGGGAAAACCGGTTAGTATTTATGAGCTCAAAAGGTGAACCTGCAGAGACCACACATTTACATCCCACAGAAATATGCCCCACACATTTAAACCCCTTCTTCTTCTCTTGCTTTTTTCTGGTTGTAAACATTGGTCTTGCGTCTCCGTGGTTGTCCTATATCATTGGAGGATGTTTTTGTAATCGACGCTTGCACATGATGGCTCCGCGGCAAGATACTGAATGAGAAGGGTTGCAGTGGATACACATTGTCATAATACGGTGTCAGTTAAGTTCCACTACCACTTAAAGTACACAAATGTAATGACCTTGTAGCTGCTTCATTGATATTTCAGCATCCGGTTAGCTTACCTGCCAGAATACATGAAAATTCAGTCCAGGAAGTTACACATTCTCAGTCCTTGCAGCAAAGGTAGTAGGAGGCTTCATGCACAAACCGGAGAGCACAGAGCAGAAATCTTAGCCCTGCTCAGATGAAAGGTTCAAGCAGTTGCAGTGGGAACAGTTAAGGCAAAACAACGGCATCTTAAAATAGCTGCATGGAGTTCCGGTAAATAACTAGCGACAGATGCAGCAGCAATTTTAACAGCAGGTGTCTTTATAACAGGAAGGGTGTGTACAATTACCTGCACTACTGACTCCAGGTGTTCGAGAGGTCAGAGAAAGAGGGGGGAGCGTGCATTTCTAGACTGCGTTCTTTTTTCTACAGTGCGGTTCTGCCAAGGTCCGGTAAGCTAACCTGCCCCATAGCACTAAACCTAACCAAAGGATCTACTTCTATCCCAAATCTTACCCTAATTGTGAAAAAAATATATTGTAAAAAATGAACCTTTGCTAGCATAGCCACCAATGCAAAGTGGGTTGGGGAAAAATTTAAGTTTATAGGCTGCCAGCTCCCACCCTCCACCAATGGGAACAGAGAGTACCGGGTGAAGGGCAGCAGTTCATACTACCACACTGTTATTTTATCATACTACTGGTTATTTTTCAACAATATATGGATAGCAAAATGTCCCTTTAGAAGTATGGGGTGCAGTCTGCAATCTGGGATTATATCTACGTTGTTCTGACCATTCATAGAGCACAATGGAACATTACCTACAAAAGCGCAATGAAGTGTACAGAAAGTACTCAGAAACAACTATAAATCAACTCGATTTCTGTCTTTTCTGTCCATGTCTTTAGAACAAAATACATTTTTCTACCTTCACTCAATTTCGAGGATAACATCTAGGGGAACAAAAAACCCCATTGCGGAGGCACAGTGCTCACCACCAGAAGCTCGCTGGTTCAAAAACAGATTTCTGGCGGCTTGTGTTTTCCATCGAGCTCAAACATATACAGTATCAGTATCATACCAGTATCTTCCAGCCAGGTACACCTCATCAAGATTCTGGCTGAACCTAGTCCATATACATACGTGCACATTGAGAATGCCCAGTCTCGTCAGATTTAGTCAGATCTCGTCATATTTAGTCAGAATTATTCAGATCTTGCTTGATTTTGTCGTTTTCGTGAAGCTGAGCAAAGTTTGGCCTGGTTGGTTATTTGATGTGAGACACTGGGAAAAGCAGGTGCCGCAGTGGGGTGGCTGTGACTGTGTGCATGCTGTCGTTGGGCCCTTGGGCAAGACACTTCATCCACCTCCAGCGATGAATACATATAGATATCTGGTACGAATGGATGAGAGTGTGTTTGCAAGAACAAATGCGGGACAAAAGATGGAAATTAGCCGGTAGCTACATTCTGGTGTGTTTACAGCGTGTATCACATACGGTCATTAACATGCAGGGTCCCCTGGCGCTACACGGCTGTGTCTTCTGATCATGACAGGTTCCCCCAGTGACATTTTGATGCGCAAAAAATGAAATAATCATGTAACAGAAACATCCTTTAAAAACATTAAATGTGACTTTTCTGATGAAGGGTCCATCAACTGCTTGTGGAATATACTGTACTTTTTAATGCATAAAAAAAAAAAAAAAAAAAAGAGATGGATTATGACATGAACAGAGATAACTTTCAAGGACTGAATTAACTTTGAACACGTACAAAATGTTAAGAATTTTTTGTAGTGAACCTGAAAATTGACAAATTTACAGGACATTGGGACAAATAAAAAAGGGGACGTATGCCTTCTCGTTCTTTTCATGTTCTGCTTGTTTCTATGTGTTTATATATTATATTCTACAACAAAAACAACAAAAAAGCCATTACTTGTTTAAAAAATGCACCAGGTACATTTGTAAGCAGTGACCATTTGTTCTTTTTTACACATAAAGATCCATGACGCGCTCCCCACTGCTTCTTTTTTACTAGATCTGACCTGTAACTTGGCTTGGGGGCGTCACCTGCTTGTTTCCATTGAGATATACAAGTTAAATTGCCTGCATGGTTTATGAATTTGAACATATCCAAGTGCAGTCAAACGCCAGTGCCTTTCTTTTTTCCTCAGCGACAGCAAATATGTAGCAGGTTTGAGCATGACTTTCTCGTAATAACCAAAACTCCTAAACCACAAACACCTATTTGAACACCTATTTCACAGATGTACTGAATGCATTATGTTCCTCGGTACAACAAGAACTAGGCGTGAAGATATGTTTTTGAGCTCAAATTTGTGCCACTTCTTTCCAAAGTTTAGAAGTGGAACTTTGGGACAGCGCAGTCTTTATGTTGGGACTTTGTTCTGGAGTCAGCACTGTGTCTGTAGATGCTCTTAGAAGGACACTATAATAGCTCTGCACATTTACTGCTCCCAGGGATAAGAGCGGGCAATAGGATTGTGACAGAAAGAGTCTAGGGTCACTTCAGCATCAGCAAAACGTTTTCCCCAAATCATTTCACCTGTTGTACTTCATTCACAAACGTTAAAATGTAATAATCAACTGCAGCTTTTAAGGTGAACATTTACAACATAATGCAATGTTAATTTCATTGTTGTTCATTTTCACCACAAACAAAATGCTAACTGCCAACTGCTAACCCTGTAATTTAGATTTGTTTAAATCATGTTCTAAAACAAGTGACAAAAACATTAATAAAAGGGAAAAAAATGTGTCTACAAGGTTAAAAATGTAACTAAAATCAACAAAACAATTTAAAAGTGACAAAAATGTGACTTAAAGTGTCAAAAATGTGATTAAAAGTGACACAAAGGCAACAAAATGTGTCAAACAATTACAAAAACACAACTAAACGCAACAAAAACATGATTTTTTTTTTATGTGATATATCTTTTTTTATTTCGTTTTCATTTTTAGTTGTACACATATAAAGCACTGTGTCAGCAATAAGAAGTACAACAGCCCTCACCTCCTCCCAAAAAAAACACTAAAAATAATAATGATAATTAATTAACTAAAAAACAATCAAACAAACAAACATACGTTTTTACAGGTAAACCAATGGGATATAATAAACAGTATATAACGTATATAACATGATTAAAGGTCCCATAACATGCAAAATCGACTTTTCAGAGGTTTTAACCTTCCTACAGTGCTATTTGGGCCTCGTATGTGTGCCCAAAGTGGTTTTTTGATTGATTCCCGCATGCTTTCGCTAGAGAACTGTCTTTTCCGTCCCCCTCGGCTGAGCAGGCAGACGGGGGCTCCTCACAAGGATGACGCGGCTTCACAAGGATGACGCGGTGTTTAAGCCACGCCTCCGGGAAGCGCGCAGCCGCAGAATAAAAACAGCTAATGCTAATGCTACACAGTAATTACACGATAGATACGACAGATAGAAGAGTTAGCTTGTTATTTACCAAACGGCAACGTCCGTCGTCGAGGTACTGGAGCACGTCAAACTCCAGGTCAGATCCAGGACGTAGGACTCAGCACGACGCACCGTCAGGACGGATAAAATGTTTATTCCCGTGTTTGTGTATCGCTGTTTACCGGAGCACACGGCGCATGCGCACTATCTCCGCTCTAGGCTTCGTCACGGGTTGGGGGGGGGGGCGCGGGTTGGGCGGGGGAGGCAGCCTGCTCTCTGTTCGGGGGGGTCAGATCTCAGAGTGAGCTGTTTGCTTTTGCAAGGTGGGGGGCCAGTCCAAGAAATGGGTGTTTTTTGGAAACTGGAAATGCAAAATTTTATCAACAAAGCCCTTAGAATAGAATAGAATAGAATAGAATAAAGGGGAAACTAGCAGAATATGGGACCTTTAAAAGCAACAAAAACATGACAATAATGTGACTAAAAGCGGCACAAACGTGATTAGACGCAACTAAAAGTGACAAAAACATGACTAAAAATGACAAAAACAGACATATATGTTTCTAAAAGTGACAAAAACAGAACTAAATGCGTCAAACTCATGTTTAAAAGTGACAGAATTTCGATTAAAAATGACAAAAACGCAACTATAAGTGACATATATGTCTAAAAGTAACAAAAACGTGACTATAAGTGACAAATATGTGTCTAAAAGTGACAAAACTAAACTAAATTCCACAAACACACATTTAAAAGTAACAAAAATGTGATTAAAAGCAACAAAAATCTGACTAAAAGTGAATTGCGATTAAAAGTGACAAGAACACGACTATAAGTAACAAAAAGGAGAGTATTGGAGAACTTCTCCGGAGACCACCACGCGGGGGCAGACGTGGTCAGTTTGACAGATCTGTCAAGCTGACCACACCTGGGAAGATCTGATAAGAGACACGACACATCCATCAGACGTCACCTCTGACGAAGGCGGAAGTCCTCCCGCCCAAACATGTCAGGTAAATGAGCTTACACCTATTTACAAACTGTCTTAGAAGAACCTCACAAGTTAATAATTACAAGAAGACAGAATGAACTTTCCAAATATAATGACAAAAACATGATTAAAAGCAAGAAAAATGCGACTAAAAGTGACAAAATTACGACTATATGTGACAAACATGACATAAAAAGTGACAAAAACGCTACCAAAAACGTGAATAAAAGTGACAAAGACGTTTCAAACATGTAATTCTTTTATTACTTTGTCAGTTCACATTTTCAGGCTGTCAATTGTCCTGGTCGAATTTAAAATACGAACGTTGAACAGAATCCCATTATTAAAACACATTGCAAATCTTATTGCAATTGCAATACAGAAAAATGAAGATATTTTTCCCAAATCGTGCAGTTCTACTTTATATTAAATGTTACCTAAATACATTTAAACTTTTCTGAACACGGATGAGAACAATACGCTCGTGACAAGCCTATCCAAAGATGCCCCTGTTTCTTTTTAGGTAGGGACAACTCAACACGTTTTAAAAAAGATGTTTTGAACAAATGACGCAATGCCAACTTCCTGTCCACTTTTAGATGTTCCTCTGATGGTGGAAGTGCCGCGAGCTACGCTAACAAATAAAGAAGAGCCCCGTCTAAAACGAGCCCTGTGTGAGTCACCGTCAGAGCGCACAACAACAGCTTAGTCAAATACACTCTTGGTTCCCTGGACTTTGTCTTTTTGGAAATATAGCGCTCAACTAGCTACATTTACTCCAGATCTTATTCCAGCAGTTATTTTTACTTGAGTAGATACTTCTTTGCTTTTACATGAGTAATTACTTGGACCATTTCTTTGTACTTCTACTTCAATATACTTAAACCAATATTTTTAGGTATCTGTATTTTAGTTGTTTTTTTTTTACAGTGGTTACTTTTTACTTTTACTTCACTTCATTTGAGAGCAGGTATCCTTTACATTTTAACTGAATTAGCTCAGGGGTCATGATTAAAGGCTGTCTAAAGGTTTTGAGTTAAAGTCTTCATTTTATTATACTCTTATTTTATTTTATTTTTTTCTTATTTGTTTTCATGTTTTTCAAACCATTACTTAGTTTGGTGGGAGGGCACCTGTGGTAAATATTTAGCATAGTTTACATAGTTTTACATGTGAAGAAATTCTGAAAAGTAAAAGTTTAAAATGACAGGAAGTAGTGCTGAGTTCTAAATTGGAATCCCTCTATGATGTCATCAAAAAGAGACGTACCGGTGAAAATAAAGAGTCAGTTAACACTCAACTGACACATATTTTGACAGTTTAAAACATTATTCAACCAAATAAAAGCATTATCAGATATTATTATTTGTCAAATCATAACTATTGTGTAATTCAAGGATTTTGGCCCTTGCTAGGTTGCTAGGTAACAGTTGTGGAATTACCTCTAACTATGTCATCTTTGCTGCCCATGACCAACCAGGAAGTAACATTATAAACATTATGAAAACTGTCAAAGTAAAATATTTAGTAAAATCTTGAATATAATCCTGTTCAGTACGTATTATCAAAATGTAGTGTCTAACCTGTCATATAGACTTTAAAGGTCCCGCAGCTGATTAAAACATAAAGAACAGAACTAGTTAATGATAAAGTCCCAGCATCCTAAATATTCACCTTGATGAGTTTATAAGCACTCTTCACGAGTCTTTGAACCCAGAGCATTACGTACCTTCACGGGTAAAGCTATAAATATTAGCATGCTAACAGTGCACCTCCTGAAAGATATATACCTGAGTAAGTACAGTTTATCTGTATAGCACCTTTCACAGACAACAAAGTCACAAAGCGCTTCACATAAAACAGTTAAAATACAGAAAAATAACACACACTTACAACAGACAATACACACAACAATCTCTCTTACAGAGACTTGAGGACTGGGTGGGCGTTACAGGCAACGCTCTAAATTGGTTCAGGTCCTATTTGGAGAACAGAGTATTTTGTTGAGATTGGTCAGTGTGTCTCAGACCGCATGTTCTTGACCTGTGGGGTGCCCCAAGGGTCAGTCCTGGGACCCCTTCTGTTCAACCTGTATATGCTACCGTTGGGTTCATTGATTCACAACAGTGGAGTGTCCTACCACAACTATGCAGATGACACTCAGATTTATGTCTCACTGACAGCTGGTGACAATGGACCAGTAGATTCACTTTGCCACTGCATCCAACAGATCAGTTTGTGGATGCAAAACAACTTCCTCCAGCTAAATTCAGACAAGACAGAAATAATTGTGTTTGGCCCACAGAAACAGAGAGAATGTGTCAGCAGTCATCTCCGGTCTCTCTCCTTAAAACCTTCAAATCAAGTGAGAAATTTAGGTGTAATAATGGACTCAGACTTGAACTCTGACAGCCACATCCATCCATAATATCAGCAACTTTTTACCATCTGAAGAACATAGCCAAAATAAAAAATATAGTGTCTAACCCAGACTTGGAGAGACTTATCCCTGCATTTGCCTCCAGTAGGTTAGACTACTGTAACGGCCTGCTCACTGTCCTCTCCACACGAGCTGTAAAACAGCTGCAGTACATCCAGAACGCTGCTGCTCGAGTCCTGACAAGAACCAGGAAGTACGATCACATTAGTCCTGTGCTCAGGTCTCTGCACTGGCTTCCTGTGGCTCAGAGAATAGACTTTAAAGCAGCTCTGCTTGTGTTTAAGTCTCTCCACGGCCAAGCACCAAAGTACATCTCTTTTTTTGTAAGTACCATACGAACCATCACGGACTTTGAGGACCTCAGGGACCGGCCTCCTGCAGGTGCCCAGAGTCAGGACTAAACATGGCGAATCGGCGTTCCAGTTTTATGGAGCTAAAATCTGGAACAGTCTTCCCGAAGATGTGAGACAGGCCCCTACACTGCCAGTATTTAAATCTAGGCTTAAAACTGTTCTGTTTGGCTGTGCATATGATTAAGGGAATTTGATCAGTATTTTATTAAAATGTACATTATTATTAATGTACATTTTAATGTATTTATTTATGCTCTTATTGTGATTGTATTATTGTGATTTGTTATGTGTTTTTATGACTGTAAAGCACTTTGTGGTACTTTTGTATGAATTGTGCTATACAAATACATTTTGATTTGATTTGATTTGATATGAGTATGACAGTAAGCATATCTGCACTTAGGCAACGCAGATTATACTTTATTACTTGCATAAAATCGGGAACATGTTCTGGTTCCTTTAACTTTTTTTTTTTTTTGCTCCTGTATCTGTGCTTTTACTTAAGTAACAAAATTGAGAACTTCTTCCACCACTGGTTATTATTTTGAATTAAGGGTGCTTTTCTTGAACTTACATTTTTGTCTACTTTACTCCAGTGGTGGGAGAAGTACTTTGTTACTTGTGTAAAAGTACAAACACAGGAGCAAACATTTCCTCAAGTAAAAGTAGAAGTATCACATACAAATCAAATCTATTTAAGTAATTTTCTATTTAAGAAGTAGATACTTTTAGGGTAAAAAGTAAAAGTATTTTGCACAGATTTGTGGTGAAATGAAGTGAAATGTGGTGATCTTGATAAAAGTCAACCCATAGTTTGTAGACTATCTATATGTATACTTTTGTTTGCTCAAAGCCAGGACTTGAACTCAAAACCTGTAGGCCGGAAGTCACCATGAACATGCTAAAAATGACCCCTAAAGCCATAAGAAAAGTAAGAAAGTAGCTAGAAACCGTAGAGAAGTAAAGGTAAAATGTATCCAATTAGTAGTTTTCCAGTCGTATCGTATGACGCTCATTTAAATACACTTATAGAGCGCTGAGAGCTATGGGAGCATTAAAAATCGCATCTAATTACCAAAGCATCTATCATAACAAGCCTTGTGCACTAACCTGCCATCGTACATTCCAATAACACCACTGATGCATCACTAATCCTTATGACCGAGCTTAGTCTAAACTTAGTATGTGATTCAGAGAGGACGCTCAACTTCATATGAACTCATACAGACATACAATAGCTTAGACTTGTTATTTTTCACATTACTTTGGGGACACTAAGCCCTGTCTGATGCTAATCTCTTGTTTGGGTGATAAAATGTTCTAACATCACTGAGTTTAAGTAGGTCACTCTAACTCCACACTTTTGCCTTGGAAAAGAAATGCGGAGTGTTTGGTCCTTTTGGTAATGGAGGGCAAGAAAAAGAAAGGAAAAAAACGCCATCACAAAAAGAAATTAAGGATCACAAATGTCCACATGGATATTACGATCTCCATCAGGCAAAAAAACAATAAACTGTGCTTGAAGAAGGCGTTCGATAGTAACAATTTAGCCCTGATTTTAAACACGTCTCGCTAAACCTAAAGCGTACCACGCGTCAAATTCCTCTGTGAAAACGCCGCGTCTCTCCGAATTGTATTCCCATTTCAGCCAGGCTTATGTAATGAAAACAAACACGGACGAGCGCTCTGTTTTCCCCGCTAATATATGCCTTGAATATTGATGAGGCGAGGTCATTATGCTCTGCCCAAAAGTCCCTTCTATTGTCGAGTTAAGGGTAAGACGAGACGCACTTTTTTACATATTAACAACACACTGGCGCTTGGTTTGTTTTGCTGTCGTCCGGGTCTCGATGACAATGCCCCGCGGTTTTCTGTTTGCTTTGCTTTTCAAGTTCGGCTCCTTCGGTTCACACGCTGAGAAGGTGCTTTTTTAAAAATCGATAACAGGTCCGTTCTGCATAACTAATTAGAAGCCTGCGCTCGGAGTATTTGATCAGACGTTTAAATAAGGCTCGCGAGGGCACGCTACTTTTATTCGGTGAGTTGAGGGGCTTTCTCTCAGCTGGATTGCGCCGCTCGACTCTGATAGTAGACGTGCGATAAATAAAGAACCTTGAAGTGTTGTGTTTCCAGGATTACAACGAGTGCTAATTAGTTGCAAGAAAGAAAGAATAAATAATAGAACGAGAGGATTAGCTAAGTGTTAGGGGCGATCATTTATTTACATCAGTTTGCGAAGGCTTTGCCATATTTCACTTCCTGATCTCATCCCGGAGGCTACATTCACTCGCCTTGGTTTGTTTTTCTTACGTGACAGTTTCGGAGGCTCGCTCGCAATCTTCTTCTGAGTTGTGTAAAGTGATTTGTCTTCGCGCAGCTTTTGGCACTGTCTGTCAAACGCTAGAGGCAGTTTGACTTCTTCAGGGCAGTATTCCAGGTGCGCCAGAGTAAAAAAGGCCCCCTCGTCCCGGTTTGTTTGCGGGTTTGTTTCCTGAAGAAGAAACCGCTGCACACTTGTTTACCGGGACAAAAGAAGCAGAGGCACGTACGACACCCCTGTGCTGGCCTTCTTCTAATTGCTCCATGTCATGTTTAAGATTGATTGAAGATGTTGATGTTTGTTTTTGAATGCTTGAATGGTTCCTGAATACTGAGCTTTTATCATCATGTGTCACAATCGGGCCTGTGAGATCAGAAAAACAGCAGCTTTTAAAACTGCAAAACTAAAAATGGGGCTTTGGTGTAGACGCCCCAGTGTACCCTTGAACTGAACTATTTGAGCGCCTGCGCCATTAAGTCTAGAGTGTTTTAAATCGGCTCTTAATGCTTTTCTTTGGGCTGACTTTTCAAAGTATGAGTCTCACATGAGCCTCTCAAAGCTGAAATATTGTTGGTTTAAAGCTCTCTCTGATCCGAATGTTCACCTGCACCAATCGTGAATCAGTGCTAGTGCAGTCTCTGTAGCTCAGAGAGTCGGGAATTCTGGAGGTTCTGAGCTGAACATGATCCACAGCTTGGAAGGAGAAACACTTGGATGTGTCTCTGTCTGCAGGTGAAGGCTCAGGAAACACAGGTGCAGTTGTCATTGTTCCTTCATTAAACCAGCAGATGTTGGTTTAATAAAGATAAATGTTGGTTACGTTTTTGTACTCTTTGTAAAGTGAAGCACTTTGGGCAGTTTGTAGAGAAATAAAAGTGCATTGACACTGACTAAAAAAATAAACATACTTTTTCTTCCATGATCTGGACCTTTGAGTCTTTGAGCCATCATGCTGAAGTACACTTTTCTAAAACAGGAAACCGCTTAAAAGTCCTTGCACTTTGCTTTCATATACATTTTTCCACATTTTCCCTGCCTACAATGAACAGCACTGAAGAGAAACGTGTCTGAGAATTA